>OY720443.1:78352185-78378264 GCA_963082915.1 Dolichopus griseipennis
TGATCTAGAGTAAAAGACAGCTCCAAAATTACATGCCAAATAAAAAAAATGAAGCAGATGGTCTGCAAATAGGTCTGCGGCACTATTACAGAAAAACTAAATGGAAGATCGAATGGAGACAGGTCAAGTGGAAATATTATACTCCCAAGCGGAGTTCTTTCTAATTTTATGATACGTTTTCCAAATTGAGCTACAGTTAATATTTTTGTCTTTTTTTTTTAACGAGGGAATGGAAAACTTGAAAACCAGCCATCAAATCTGTGCTATGTTTCTTTTTTTAGGGCGTAATTTTAAGACACTAAAACCACACCCTTTTTAAACCAAATTTTAGATTTCACAGGTTTAAGGGAACCTGTGATAGAAATGTACAGTTTGGATACGGGTATGAGGATATGGAAGGATTTAGGATTATAGAGCAAAGTATTTGGGATTTCTGGATTATGGGGGATGGGGAAATTGAATGGGACATTAGATTATCAACTTTGGGAAACACAATTGGTGGAATATTATTCCATAAACGTGTTGAGCGCATGACAAACGAATTTCCATAAGCCGTGTTATGCCATCTGGTTAGCTTCTTACTTCTTTGCTTACCGCTTCTATACCGGTTTGAACGTTGCTTTTAAATTTCGTATACATAAATTTATAAAAACCCTGGAAAAAGACAATTAAAGAATCTAGCATAGACAAATACAGCCAAATGCAGTTCAAAATTTAATCACATGTTTGAAAGTATAATGGAAAATTATTTTTAATTTTTCGAGGGACTTTTGACTAACTCATTGGGGTCCTAATTTCCTGCCACTTTTAAATTCGGGACTATAGTTACTCCGCCATTTTAATTTTATACAAAGAAAACAAATTTTTATTATACGATAATTTGATGGAAAAAACAATCTAACAATTTCCAACATTTAATTTATGTAAATATTCTATGAAAATATGAACTCAAACATTAGGTAAAGAACTATCTAAAGTATTTAAAAAATTTTTTGGGTAATTATTTTTATATGAACAATTGTGTTGTAATTATGATTTTTAACTAATATTAGGTGGTTGGTATGTAAAGCCACCAAATTTAGTTGTTAAATTTTCATTATTATTTTGTGGTCTGATTTTTTTTTTTTTTTTTAAATAAAAATTTTATTTTTGTACAGAAAAATTCCACAGAAATATTTTTCCAAAATCTAAATAAACTATGTATTGTGAAATAATTTGATAAGTGAAATTTAATGTTAAAAAAAAAATAAATTTAATACTCAAAAAATCCAAAATTGTCTATGGTTTTAGTTTTCCGATCTAAAATTATAAATTGTGAATATTTCAAATTCCGATTGAAATATAGAAATATAAAAGAAATGTTGAAAAAAACAAAGATTTTTAAAAAAGCACATTTTCAAAATTGTAAAGTGTTTCATACTGAGTACAAAAAATATATAAAAATAAATTAATATATTAAAATCTATTAGTTATAAATAAAAATGAAATCCATACTTAGAATATAATCCCAATGCCAATGTGCTCAAACCTGTTAACAAGTTTCGGAATATAATATTAAAGCTTTAAATTTAGCATAAATCTAAAAAAACTGTTTAGATGGGTATTTAAGTTACAGGTCCTTAAAAATATCAAAAACTTTAATTTTCGGCCGCTCCTAACCAGTTCGACAGCTCCTAAACAGTGGTCGTATGAAAAAGTTTTCTTTGCCAACTCCTAAACAAATTTCTTAAATCAAATTTCTCTCAAAATTGCATGCTTTTACATTAAGAGGTTCAGAAGAAATGAAGTGTCAAAACTTTTGCGAAATATTGAGTTTTCAATAACTAAAATTAGAGTACCGTATGGTAATCCTATACATTTGGCGGAATCCTAAACATTTAATTTATTTTTATAAAGCTTATTAAAGCAGCTGTCAGTTGTCAGTTCACAGTTTGCAAATAAACCTTATAGAACTCCTGTTATAACTATTCAAATATAAGTCTTTTTTCGACTTTGGGGGGCTGTAACTCTGTAACGGGTGGAGCTACAGATTATTTGAGCAAATTTGTCATCGGCTGCAGAAATGTGTTGATTACCCTACGATTTAAGATAATGATAACTTTCCTTGGTCACAAATTAAATTTGATTTTTTAGCAGTACCTTTTTAAAGATTTAAGATTTCAAAAATCCACGGAACGCTGGTTTAACTGCCAATAAGAGTGAAAACTTTTATCTGATATTCAATTAGTTTAACTTTTTGGTTCGAAAATAGTTAATATTGCAATAAAACAAAATATGTGTATACAAACAAGAAATACATAAACAAATATCTAAAATAGACAGATAATTTAATTTACGAATTATAACTCACAGATACAGAAGTAAGAAATTAAAAATTTGTTTTAAAAGCTATAAGTTAAATAAACTTATTACAATTAATAAAAATTATTTCGATCGAACTAAGGACAATTCAGAATTTTATGAGGCCTAATATTGTCATTCGGAGTAAGTATGTGCTGCATATAGTTCCAAAATGTACTAGATAGGCTAGTTGACCTAATAGTTGTACAATAAGCAATTTAAGAAGTTAGATTTTAAGAATAATCTAAAAATTTAAAGAATTTAATTAAACATTAGTGGAGGTGGTGAAGCTTTTTTAAAGCTTTTTCCAACGATTTTAATATTTGTCAACTAATGTCATCTTTTAATTTATCAGATGTTTGAAAAGTTCCGATTCAAACATTCAAAAATTTTGAAAACTGAACGGACGGTTTTTATGCTAATTATAAAATACAATTTTTTAAAAAAATGTTTTTGGAAAATTTTCCTGGGGAAAAAAAAAAAAATAAATAGTTAGCTTTATGATTTGAATTTTCATGAAATGTTTTTTCCAAAGAAAAACTGTTTGAATTTAAAAAAAAAAATAAAGTGTTATTTGTAATTTTGGAAAATAATTTTCACATTAATTTAACATTAAAAATCGCATTTCTGGTATTTTAATGAGATATTTGATATTTTAGTTTGTTCTGTGGTTTTCCTTCTATATTTGCATTTTTTCTGTGGATTTTTTTTTAATATATTTTAGTGGTTATAATTTAAATTGTTTTATAGTTTGTTTGTTTTTATTTTTATGAAATTTCTGTTCATTTTTGAATAATAATTTTGATTAGATATTTAATTTTTATATTTTCTTTTTTTTTAAATTTAAAATGTTGCTTATGAATATTAAAATATAATGTTAATTGAATGATATTCTGTTAAAAAATAACTTTTTCAAGAGAATTTTAGATCTAAATATTTTTATTTGGTTAATATATTAAAATAATTTTTTAAAATGAAATAATTCATGTAAAGTTTTTAAAATACAAGTTGAGTAAATAAACATAAAGCCCTGTTTGAAGAACAGAAGAAGATTCGAGAGTCGATTCTCACTACAGCAACACAGTGACGACGAAGCAGCGTTGTTTTTATTATGAGTATATTAACATTGAACGACAACAATGTTCGGCTTCGCTATCGGTGTAGTGAGAGTAATAGTCATAAGAATATAAGATTTTAAAAAAGTAAGAAAATTGATTTAATATTGTTGAAACTGTACTTGTGTTTGAATAAAACTTCAATTATAAACACCGTAACTCTAAATTGTGAGTATTTCTAAAAATTTTTCTGAAAAGACTCATACTTATTTCTTAAGATCTTACTATCAAAATGTTAAGTTCCTTACTAAAATCGTTCATAATATAGAATCGATCAAATAATTTTGAAAAAAACGGTTACGGTTATTAAATTAAAGTACAGTATGTCAATGTTATACATTTTTGTTACATGTAAAAAGCTAATAGAAACAGTTATGGTTTGGCCTTTTCAGAGTGAAAATAATTTTGTTATAAAAATTTTAATATAGGGCTCTCCGGTATTTTGGGGGTCTGAAGCTCCGTAAGGACTGGGGCTACAGAAAAATGTTCTTTCATATAACAATAGTTTTTGCAATACCTATTCAGATGGTGTTAAAGTAAACATCATCTGACGGACATAGTGAAATTTTATAGAATAATATTTTCAAAATTTTATGAAAATGTGCTAAATATCAATTGCAAGATTTGTTGGGTCGGTAGTTATTTTCACTATCAGCTGATATTTGCACAACTTACTTTGAAAAATAACAAAATATAGTTCGAATGACTTTTGTGCTCTGATGCATTCTGCCAATTTCAGTTTGCTATTGGAAAAATATTTTAATCTCACTTTGAATTTTTTTTTTAGCACCAATAGTTGAACAATGAGGCTAATAAGTCTGTCTTTACCATGGGGGTCATATTATATTCTTATTAGAATTATTTTTAATGAATTTCATATATGCAACTTAAACATGAGATAGTACTAGGCTTTACAACATGTAGAAACGTCTTAGATTTTCAGTAGATACAATTATATTTTGTTTGTATTGTAATAATTTTGTATTTGAGTTATATGTTATTCTATATCTGTGAGTTATATTATTCAACTAAATTATTTGTTTATATTTTGTTATATTAATGTATTTTTTTATTATCATTGTAATTTATTATATTGTAAATTATTATATTGTAAATTATCCGAAAAATCTTTGGCCCAATAAGATTAGAAAACGGAGAATATCAAAGAAGAAGTAATGAAAACATCAATAACATAATTAATGGCGAAGATATTGTAAAGTTTGTAAAGGCACAGCGGCTACGATGGGCAGGGCATATAATAAGAATGAATGAAAATCGCCCTCAACAAAGAATTTTCAAAACCAGACCACTATACAGTAGAGCAAGAGGCAGGCCCAGAACCAGATGGAAAGATAACATCGAAAATGACTGCCGAAAAATGAGCGTGGAAAACTGGCAGAGTTCTGCGCAGGATCGATCTACCTGGAGGAGTATTACGAAGAAGGCTTTAGCTCACCCCGAGCTGTAACGCTAAATGAAGAAGAAGAAGAATGTATTTTTTTATTAAAGACATGTAATTATAAATTATTGATAAATCCATTAATTTGAACCATATGGCGAGTAATAGCTGAGTCGAGTCGAAAACTAGATAAAAGATTTTTTCACTGGGACTCTAACCCGAACCTCTCGCATGAAAGGTGCCAGTTAGCCGTTGATTTTACTTGTTCTTTAATGACAACTTACTGTTACTAAATTAACAAATCACTGATTTCTGAGGCCAAATTATCGAAAATCTCAGTTGTCGATTAATCGTTTTTTTCGTATGCATAACAATTCTTGTAAAAAAGTTCAAAATAACTAAAATATTAATTTTATCTTTTATTTATTTTCTTTTTTGTTAAATTTTAAATTCTAACCAATCAATTAAATTATTATTCATTGTTATAATATTTAAATAAAAATAAAAATTTATCTTTAAATTAAATATTCACAAATAATAAATTCTTTTTCTAATTGATTTAAATTTTAAAATTGAAATAAATAAACTTGTAATTATATTTTTATTTTTTAATTCAAAATTAAACTATAAGAAATTATTTTTATTAATTTATTTAATTACCATATCAAAAAATTAACAATTAAAATTTCTAAAATATTTTTAAGAAGAAAATAATTTTGATATTTTAATTACATAATTATTATGTAGATTTAAGATGAAAATGTATTCATTAATAAAATGAATAATACAAAAAATAGTAATATAATATTTATATAAATTTTAGGTATGACAAATTTTAAATACATATTAATTATTGTAAATTAAAGTTTCACATACAGTGAAAGATAAAATAGAGTAAACAAAATTTAAAGAATCTTAAAAATTTTGTTATTTTAAAAATTATTTCATTTAAACGACCACCTCTAAGATTTTTTATAAATTCAATAATGGAATGCCTATTTTTTATAACCTTTTATATAAATTCGTTGCGTTATTTTATGCGTTGATAGTAAATTGAAAATACACAAGGATTGAAAAGGTATAATTAAGATATATCGTATTGATCATGGTAGAGTGTCCATATCAGCTTTTAAGGTTTGTTGAAACAGGGTGTTATTCTAGTCGAACTCATATTTCTCCATTAAAAGTAACTGTAATGCTTTCTCCATTGAAAGTAACTGTAATTTATAGATCTTTAATAATAATAGAATTTAAAAAATAATAGAATTAAAGAATTTTCAAATCTATATTACTTGTGCGAACACTACACCTAAAATCGGTATAGAGGTTATTAACTTTGGCACGGTATTTTTAACCACTAGAAGGAAGCGTGCTAGATATAGAAAAGCATAAATATTTTTGCTCAGCGCCATCTCCTGAATCAATTAAACAGTGTCCGTCTTTTCGTCTGTACGCCGGCTAACTGAAGAATAATGATGTTATCTTAATGAAATTTATACTGTAGGTTACTTACTTATGATGAAAGGCAGCGATTGCATTTGGGCGAAATCGGACCATGTGTTCAGATTAAGGAAGCTTTTGGTCGCATTAAGGCCAAACGAGCAAAATTCCAAAACCACCCTTCCGATCAATTGGAGTAGTTGTTCGAGTACCCCCCACACAACACCCAAGACCTAATTAATAAAGATAGTAATTTAAAATAAATATAAAAACTTCAAATTTGGTACAGGTGCGTTCTTTCTTATTCTTTGTGTCCTTTATATTCGGAATCAATTGAAATGGTGGTTCAGGTATCTTCCACTCACTTCCTAAGACTTAAAAGCATATATTCAAAATTAATAAAGATTGAATTGAAATTGGCTGAAGAAAAACTTGAGGAAACTCGTTATTATATATTAGTTATCCCTCTAATTCAGGATATTGAAAACTTTTTCACCGTTGTATGAGGACTTCATTTGTAATAAGTTTCTTAGATCAAGTTTAATATTACTATATAGGGTTTATTATTTTATTAACTGTATATTTCTTAATTTCATTATAAATATTTTAAATAAAAGGCGTAAATATTATTTTTATAATAAAAAAAAAAATACAAAAAAAAATGTCTTTTGCAATTTATAAATAAATTAACTTTTAATTCTAGGAATATATTTATGATGTGTTATTAATACTTTTATATCCTAATACCGTAAAAATTATTTCCTTCTTATTTCCTTTTAACTTAAATAAATATATGTATTAAGTATAATATGTATATATATTCAATATATATTTATTTATATATTTATATATAAATTATAATATAAACATAAATTTGTAATACTTGAATTATTATAAATTTTTGTCTATGATGTGAATAAAAATTATTAAAATTCAATATAATATCTATGTATGTGTGTGTGCATATATAAACAGGATAATGAAATAAAATTTGATATTATGGGTCTGTTCAATTGCTCTTATTGATTTCAATAAGTTTTGATTAATGCTTTTTAAAGATTTTTTAAGAATTTGAGAAAAAAAATGGTCTTTGAAATTGTTTTTCATATATAAAATTTATTATTTTTAGTACATTTTCAAAAAATTTTGTAAAAATGTGCCCATATAGTTTCACTCTGTCCGTCCGAATGTTTACAAAAACTTTTACATCGTTTGAAATAGAGAAAAGAAAAGAAGAAATTTTAACCACGAGTAGGTATTACAAAAAAAACAATTTCGTAGAAGAATATTTTTCTGTAGCCCCACCCGTTGCGGAGCTGCAGCCCCCCAAACTTGGAAAAAGCCCTATATTCAAATTGTTATAACAAAAGTTTTATTAAGTGAATTTTGAATTTGAAACTTTATAAATTTTTAAAAGACAAATGTTTAGGGTTACCATACGGTACTAAAATTTACCATTATGCAAAACTCAATTTTTGCAAAATTTTTGGCTACACATATCTTCTAAACGGTTCAAGCTAGGGTCTTAAAATTTTGGGAGTAGTTAGATCCTCAGAAATAAGTAAGAGTCGGTTAACAAAATTTTTTGGTCACATCCTCTGTTTAGCAGCTATAAGGGCTCGAAAATTGAAATTTAGCTATTTTTAAACACCTGTAACTTGAATACCCGTTCAAAGTTTTTTTTGTTAATATACAAAATTTGAAGGTCCAACATTATACATTAACATATGTTAAAAGATTTTCTTTAATTTAAAATCGGTTCTTTAAATTGAAGAAAGTGTCTGTCAGTTTTAACCATTTTGGCTTATTTAGTCAAATTCTAAATAAAATTTCAAATCTTGGTAGAATTCACAATTTAATTCCTTAAACCTAAAAAAGTTGGGGAAAGGGGAGTAGTGAGGATTAGATCCTTGAGAAATTTGGCAACCTTTCCCATAGAGGGACTATTAGGACTTAAAAATTAAAAAATTTACCGTTTTTATAAGTAAGTAGCAACTTAGTCACTAACGTATATATTTCCTAAATTAAAAGTTAACATTGAAACTTCAACAATATATTCCGATATAATTCCGAAAATGTTCTTTTTTAAAAACCCTTGGTTTTTTTCATCACTTGTTTTTATTTTATTATACTTTGATTTGGTAAAATGTCTGGAGGAAGAGTAGTGCGTTCTGAAGAATTACTAATTTTGTTTATATAGATAGGTAATTTTTACCATTTATATAATAAATAGGTAATTTTTAAAGTAATTAATAGATTAATTAAATTACTAGTATCAAGTACCGTATCATGATTGGAACCGTATGATATTCATAATAGTTGTACTATATTAAAGAAGCTTGTTAAGCTTAGAAGCTTAATTAATTTAAGGAGGCCTCAAAGACCTCCGCAGAGGTGGAGGTTTTCAAGTATTATGGTTTTTAAGCAAGCAAATCTTGCAAAAAAAAATCCATAAAATTTAAATACTATTCTTGTACTTTAAAAAAATAAATGCAACAGTAAAAATACTGACACTCACAAGTATTTTTCCAGTATTAACCATTACTAACCAGTATCGAACAATAACTACTAAAGCTTAGACATAGATGTGACTTAGAGGTAGATGCGACATATTAGTTATTAGTTTTAAATGAATTTGCAACGAGATACGAGTATGTGACATTTTTTCTTAGTACAAAGTTGTGAGACATTTATCTGATGTCAAATATTGCCGAAAATTCGCTTTTGGCGTTTACGACTTTTTTTCCTTAGCACGGCAGTATTATTCAGTAATGTTTAAGGAAAATGAAAGTCTTTTAAATTTTGATAACAACTTAGGAGTTATATACTCATATCATTATATATACTCGTATATTATATAATTATATACAGTATCAGCTTTTTACTGATACTCATATTTTTTTTAGTACTAGCATTTGAATTTTATTTAGGACTTTTTTAGTCTATCGGTACTGGTATTTGAAATTTACTAGCTCTGCTAGGTTAACTAAGGGGATCCGGGTTCGATTCCCATACAGGTGATAATATTTTATATAAAATATATTACATAAACAAAGTAAATAATTTTACTTAAAAACTAATAGAACATATTGGATTGTAGGCTTAGGTGTTAATTTTTAAAAAATCTCCAAAGTTTATTAACTTATTAATATTGGCTTTTTCAATTATGTAAATATTCTTTTACAAAAAATTAGAATAAAAGTATCTTACATTGAATATTAATTATTAAAAATAAATTTATTGAACAGATTATAAAAAATTTTCTTAACAGTAAATCAAAGTGAAGAACAATTTAAGACCAAAAAAAAAAAAAATTAAAATTAAAATTCAATTTGTCATATCAATATTTGCATTGTAAATGAAATAAATTCATATAATATATGCATGTGTGGGTAAGAAAATCTTTCATATACATATATTTTATACTAACTTATATAATTTGTATATATATATAGAATTTAATATGAAATTTAAATTATGAATTCATATTATGTACCATCAAAGTTTATAAATTATTTAATTACTTAAAAACATTGATATTGAGATACTTGAAATTTTGAATTATTATTGTATGTAAATATATTTTGAATTAATAACTGTATGTGTATAACTGTATATGTAAATATATAAATATATATTTTTAAATTTATGCCTATAGTTAAAATATGCAATGCAATAATTTATTCATAATTTCAATATAAAATGTTCGTATACAGACTTTTTGTATTTAAAAATTTATAAAAAAAAATTGTGCTTGGATAATGGCTGTTAAATAATAAACTAATACAAGAATTAGAAAGAGTAAAAGAGATAGAAAATCAATCATTAAAAGAAAGTAAATTTTAAAGGAAAAAAAAAAATTGATTTGTAGATTTTTAAAATTAAAATTGTATTGAAAATAAAAATTCAAATAATTTTAAATAATAAATTATAATATTTTATTTAATATTTTATTTCTAATGATTTATTGAAATTATAAAAAATTATTTTGAAATTTTTCCATTTAAATATTTAGAAATTTGTAAAATTGATTTTGAAAATAGAACATAAGAAGTAAAAATAAAATTCAATAATTAAATTTAATTTATTTGAAAATGTTCCTATCTTTTTTTATTTAAAATTTTTAATATTTTTTTAGTTGTTGTTTTTGTGATTTTTACTAAGACAACATTAATGCATTTTTAATTAGTTAATCTTGTTAAAATAAATATGTATATCCATATATTTATATATTATGTAAACTATGCATGGTTAAGTAAATGTCAATGTGAATGTTTTGAATTAAGGAAATT
The DNA here is from genome assembly GCA_963082915.1 of Dolichopus griseipennis. Classification (NCBI taxonomy): domain Eukaryota; kingdom Metazoa; phylum Arthropoda; class Insecta; order Diptera; family Dolichopodidae; genus Dolichopus; species Dolichopus griseipennis. The sequence continues at coordinate 78,362,772 of OY720443.1, forward strand.
ACAGTGATCTATTAAAGATTTAGAAAAATTTTGGTTTTTTTAAACGGATTAACTTGTTGGTTGAAATGATGTGATGTAGAAGTATCGAGAAGGGAACGATGGTGTAATGGGAACCTAATTAATTTTATAAAATTGTAAATATTAAAGGAAAAGGAACACACTTGCAATAAGTTTCAATTTTCTTTATAAATTTCGAAAATATGTTTATACTGTCTTGGGAGGTACCCAAACCTCAATTTCAATACACTTCAAAATTCAAGAACATGGTAAAAATAGAACACAACTACCTTATACCAAATTTAAAGTTTTTGTCTTTATAAATTTGAAGATATGTTTGTTAGATCTTTGGAGGTGAGTGGGAGATAACAACCACTTCAATTAATCTCCAATCTTAGGGATATAATGAAAAATTACAGAACACGATGGTACTAAATTTAAAATTTCTATTTATTAGTTTCAAAGATTAGCTTGTTACATCATGGGAGCTCCTGGGAGATACTTGAACCCCTACTGAAATTTGTCTCCAATTTTAAGGACACAATACCCATTAGAGATCTGCACAAATATATTCCTTGATAAAAATTATCAAATGTATTTAAATACTGTATTCTAATTCTATCCATTCGTTCAAAACGATTTAAATATGGTGTATACACAAACTACAACTTAACTATATTTATTCTATTCGTTGTATTTCAAATACAAATATTGAAAAGCTTGTTTTTTAACAAATACTTTGATGTTTTGAAAATCAAATTTGAATACTTCAAAACATTTTAAAATATACCAAGTATACCGAGTACTCTAAATATAATGACAAAGAAAAAGAAAAAAAGAAAACAAACAAAGCAGTGATAAAACAAACAAAGCTACATATTACTCATCGATATAATACATACTGGTTATACGTAGTGCATATTAAAATTTTTATACCCGTATGACTATATAGGCAAAGAGTATAATAAATTTGCCATTACGTTTGTGACGCAGAGAAGGAGGGGGGGTAGATATAGACTCAAGTGTATGGATCGGATCAGAATCGAAAAAAAAATCGATTTAGCTATGTATGTCCGTCCGTCCGTCCGTCCGTCTGTCCGTCCGTCCGTCCGTCCGTCCGTCCGCACGATAACTCAAAAACTAAAGGAGCTAGGATCTTGAAATTTTCGCGAATTCGTTTTTTTGCAATAGCCGTCATCGCTATTTAAATCCAGCCATTTTGGTCCATGTGTTCGGGTGGCTGCCATACAACTTCTTTTTTTATATGAGTATTTCTCTGTACCTATTACAGTTACGTGTCTGCAATTTTGGCAAAAGTAGTTTAGTTTTATGGCCAAAGTTTCTGTAAAATTTGGTTGGTCTGTTGCAGTGAGTTCGAGTAGCTGCCATACAACTTCCTGTTTTATATGAGCATTACTCTATACCTATTAATGCTGGGTGTCTGAAATTTTGCCAAAAATAGTTTAGTATATTGGCCAAAGTTATTGCAAAATTTGGTTGGTCTACTGCAAAGGGTTCGAGTAGCTGCCATACAACTTCTTATTTTATATGAGCATTACTCTATACCAATTGAAGTTAGGTGTCTGAAATTTTGCCAAAAATAGTTTAGTGTAATGGCCAAAGTTACTGCAAAATTTGGTTGGTCTACTGCAGAGGGTTCGAGTAGCTGCCATACAACTCCTTCTTTTATATGAGCATTACTCTACAACTAATAAAGCTGAATGTTTGAAATTTTGTCAAAAGTAATTAATGTTTATAAATGATATAATGTTTATAAAACGGTCATATGGGTATCCCAGAGTTGACACAGTCTACTCTACCACACTCTTCCTCGTTTTTATTATATTTGGTGTACTCGGTATATAAATACAAATAGTATAAATATTCTATTTTCGGGTACACATAATAAATCAAATACATATTCATTCTATTCTACAATAATTTTGTATTTCATTTACTCTATTCTATAATCATTTGTAATGAATGCATTTGGTTTGAAAGCTTTCAAAACCGAATATGAAAAGTTTTACTTATTATAGAATGATTTGAAAGCGCTTTTGAATACAATTGTGCAGATGTCTAATACCCATGTATCAAATACCTTTAAGTCGTGTCGTGGGAGGTTTTTGGGAGGTACCCGAATAATTATCCCAATTCAATTCAAACTTTAAGAGTACAAGAGAAGATTTTACGTTTCGGTTATTGAGGTAAACCAAAAATTAACCTCTCAAACCACATTTTTAGTATAGATACAGTTAAATTGATTTCATGTATCTTTGTAAAACTTAGTTTCCCAAGATTTTCTAAAAATCTATAAAACATTAAGTACGATCTAATAATGTTTAAGGAAATATTAAAATTTTCCAAATCTTCCACTTAACACATAATTCTAAATTCCTATTTTCTATCCAACATCCGTAAAAATATCTTACGTCACTGTTTCTATTTACTAATGAATACTAATATTTCAATAAAATATTTGAAAATTTATTTAAAATATAAATTTATATTACTAATTAGATAATATTTTATGCTAATTAATTTCTAAAAGTATTTTTAATCAATATTTAATCAAAATATATACCAAGAAATTTCCATGTATAATTTATTTTAGTTTTTGCTTAAATATTAATATAATATTTTAATATATTTAATATGCAAAGTATTCTTAATATTTTAAACTATATCTAAAATTTAGTATTAATTTTATGAATATATTATAATTTTAATGAATAGTGTTGACTCTAAAATTAATAAATATTTTCGTAAAACATATTTAAAATAACAAAATAATTAATTTATATTCTAAAATTTACCTAATGTTTGAAATAACAATTTAAAACCTAATCTCATAAAAGAAGACTAATGTAGAATAGATAAAGATCAGCAAAATTAATTTATGAATAAAAAGTAGTTCTTCCATGCTTTAGTCTTTTGTGCAAAACGTATAACAAGCAAGCATAATGATTTTTGCAACTCAATTGCTATTACAAATAATGAGATTAAAATTGAAAGAGGTGAATATAGAGAATGTTTAAAGCTTCATCAATGTCTAGAAATTTGAAAAAAAGAAGTATAACCGAACCCTTTAAATTAGTTCATTGATTAAATTTGATTATGTACTAAAAGTGCTCGTTGTTAGCCTACTTACCCTATGCAATTTTATTTAATTGTTCTTTTAATTTATTTGAACTGAAATTAATTTATGATTCATTAAAATTTTAATATGAATTTGTATGTAGAATTGTTTTTTAAAAATATTAACCTAAAAATTATAATTTGAAAAGATTATCGTGTAAAAAAAAATCAATTTTAAAATTTACAGTAGTCATATTCTAAATAAACAGAGCTCTGTTATAGATAAGAGGTTGAAGCAGTCAAAATCAATGAAAGCATAGCTATTGTATTTGAGAATCCTTTGAGGGACAAATGGCTGTTCAACACATTTAAAAATAAGACTTGCTTTCCCAAAAACATCTTCGGAAACTCTTGCAAAATATTTAGAAGGCTTTTACAGCAAATTAATTTTTGAAAAATCATAAGTAGGTATTTTTCTATTTCTTTCACGTTTAATAAACGATATGAAGTTTTTTTAAGGTTTCACTTGAACATCAGCCTCATCACTCAAAATTTCTTCATTTTCATACGCATTCAGTCATTCAAATCGTTTTAAATCGAATTTAATTATGTTTTTTTAAATTGCGTCATTTCAAATTCGATCCCGCAAAAAAAGAATTGAATCAATTTTTGCAAAATAGCGTTATTTCAAATTCGTGTAGAATTGGAGTTACGTATAATTTATTAAACTAGTATAGAAGAAGTAATATTAAAACAAGTATTATTATTTATTAGTTATTTGTTTTTAGTTTTTACTACACTTGTTCCATAAATGCGTACATAAATAAATAATACTCTATTTGTGTTTAAATTTTTTTTTAATCTATATATATAAAAGAGAAAGTTTGTTTATTTGTTTGTTTGTTTGTATGTTTGTTTGTTTGTTTGTTTGTTTGTAGCGAATAGACTCCTAAAATGCGCAGCCGATTTTCATGAAAATTTGTGTATAGAGGTTTTTGGGTACGGAAAGAAATCGTGGCCCAAAAATTTTGCTCTAACGGACCGCCAAGTTGGGGCTGTGGTGTAATTATTTAAACTACTTTGTTCTAAAATGAAAACGGTTTGACAGATTGACTTCAAATTTTGTATACGTGATGCACCTTGAGAATTGAGTTGACACTATTAAAATTTTTGGAATTTGTTAACCCATGTCGGGCCGACGGGTGGTCAAAAAAAATTTTGGTCCAAATTTTGCCCAACAGCTTTTTATAGGGTTTTTCAATACTTTACTCTAAGTTCGAAACTGTTTGACCAATTGACTTCAAATTTTGTATACGTGATGGTCTTTGAGAATTGAGTAGACACTATTAACAGTTTTGGAATTTGTTAACCCATGTCGGGCCGACGGTTGGTCAAAAAAAATTTTGAGTCTAAATTTTGTCCGATTTTACGAAATTCTGCTTTGGCTTAAAAGAAAGCCCCAAAATAAATTTTTGTTAAGTTCCATTAACCCATTGCGGCCCAACAGCTTTTTAAAAAGTTTTTGGTTATTTTACTCTAAATTAGAAACGATTTGACCGGTTGACCTCAAATTTTATATGTGTGAAGCAACTTGAAAATGGAGTTAAGCCTGTTAACAGTCGGTCCTACGATTAGTCAAAAAAATTTTTTTGGAAGTAAATTACGTCAAATTTTGGAAAGTAGTTTGTACTGCTTTGAATTACAGAAAGCTTCAAAAATTACTAGAATAATCCTAGAAAAATCTTTTTAAAAAGATTGCTTTCATACATTTTAAAATTTACATGTGTAAACCGTGTGTAATTTTTGTGTTAACTTTTTGCAGTATTATTCAATCATTAAGAGGTGCAGCAACGCGCACCGGGTATTAGCTAGTATCATATAAAAGTTAAAAAGTGAATAGGGAATTGAACAACCTTTAAAAGTAAAAAGCAACAGTGTACACAGTAAACAAAAAATCAAAATGAAAAAGGAATGACAATTTTTGACATTTATATTGAAATCAATCGTTTCCGGTTTGGTAGGTGTATATATTATAGTGTGATATGTATAGTAGTATTTTTTATTAATATATGTAGATATTTTATTTTATTTATATGATAAATTATATTTTATAAAAAACGAAAAAGAGTATAGTAGAGTAGACTGTGTCAACTCTGGGATACCCGCATGACCGTAACATATACATTATATCATCCGGTTATTTACCTTTGGAAAAATTTCAGACACCCACCTTCATTTGGTGTAGTGTAATCCTCATATAAAAGAAGGAGTTGTATGGCAGCTACTCGAACCCTCTGCAGTAGACCAACCAAATTTTGCAGTAACTTTGGCCATTATACTAAACTATTTTTGGCTAAATTTCAGACACGCATTTCCCCCCTCCTTCTCTGCGTCCCGAACGTAATGGCAAATTTATTATACCCTTTGACTATATAGTCATACGGGTATAAAAATTATTTAAGTATGGACGATATTGCTGAAATTTTTATATATTCAGTTGATTCAGTTGTTAAAATGGTATTTGTGTATTTCAAACGGTATAGAAGTTTTTTAAATATCCGGACTGACAGAATGAAACTATTTAGGCACATTTTTTTTCGAAATTTTTGAAAATGTGTTAAAGACTAGTCCGCAATTTATGCCATACTATTAAAGGATCGTAGATTTCTGGGCTTAAATTGCTTTTATATATTTAGGAACATAACAAATGAAAAAATTAAAAAAAAAACAAAATAAAATAATTAATCAAACAAGAAAATGAACAAATAAAGAAATACTATCAACTTGATTTTGCAAAACTAAAACTACATTCATATTGAAAAAAATGATTTAGTTTTGAACGTTTGACTGAATATGTTTATAAATAAATTGAGGAAGCGAGTAGTTAAATTTTAATTTCAGTAATTTTTATTTTTGATAAATGCATTAAAAGTAAAAATTACTGAAATTAAAATTTAACTACTCGTTTTATAATTTTATACGTTCATCTTATAAAGAAAAATCTCAAATGCGATATTGAAATTAATAATTCCAAGATTTTATTTTTTATTCCTTCTATCTCCTTTTAAAGGAGCAAAGGGCAATCGTTATATTCACTAAGCGGATGATTTTTCGTATAAGTTTGTGAATACAAAAATGTTAATTTTGAGCGGCATCTATTATCTTATACAAGAGTTTTTTAGATAATTTTATTAAATTTATATATTTATTTATTTGTAGTACCAGAAAATAGTAAATATTGCCTGATAATAACAACCCTTTGCTTTTTTGACATTTGGGTTTCTTATTATTTATTAGATATGATCCGACCATGGTTTAAACCCCAGAATTTTCGATTGAAAAGTCATCACTTTGCCACTGAGCTATCGGTCAGATATTTTATTAAATGTTATTTTGTATTACGATATTTTTTTGTTAATATGATCTGACCGGGGTTTGAACCCGAGACCGTGCACACGAAAGGCGGCGTGCTTAGCACAACGCAATTGGTCAGAAAATTTTTATTTTAAATACTTATTGCTAGAAATTAAAACTTCGCAATATCATTTATGTTAATTGTATCAAAATTAATCTAGTAATATTATAATTTTAATATATTAATAATTTTTCTTTTAATATTTTCTAAATAATATTAATTTACATTTTGTATTATATATGTATATTTTTATAATTCCTCCAGGGGGGTTAAATAAATAAAGACAATTTTCCGATCTATTCATTATAATTTTTTTATTGCATTATTATTCCAATATGTTTAATTTTTATTTATTTATCTGTTTTATTTATTTACTTGGTTGATTTTTGTTTTTAAATATCATTATAATTTTTATTATTATTATTTTTATTTATTTTGGTTCAATTATTGTTTGCAATTTGTTTTAATTTTATTTGCATATTTAAATTGAATATTTGCTCCCAAAAACGAAAAAACAACAAGGGAAAATAGTAAGAGAATGGTAATGTTTTAATTTGCTGATTATGGTAAGGTTTCCTATATAGAATATAATGTATTTAATGGAATAAAGATGTCTGCCTATTTGTTTGTTCCTCATGCAATGCTTACAGCACGTGCATCAGGCTTAGATGGACAAAATGTGAAAATCCCTTCATTTTCTTCGAACTATTTAGCTTTTAGTGCATAGACAGTTTCCTTAGTTTCCTATACTAATGAACTCAAAGATAGAAAAACTTAATATCACGCTATACGACACAGTTGGCAAACAAAATAAAAAAAAAACCGAGTAGAACCAGAACAATAACTCTTGTCTGTAAGGAATTCAACGATCTAAAAAATCAATTTAAGGTTAAGCAGGAAAGATTTCTAATGTTGCGAAAAGCATTCAAAATTTATCTTAAATCACCTAATACAAGCCTTGTAGTCATGAAAATGGCAGAAAAACGGTGAAAACGGGCTACTGGTGGTCACGATAATGAGGACCTACTATTAAAGGAATATTTAAAGTTGCAAGGGATAGGTTGAAAATGATATAATTAAATAATTGAAGAAAAACTAGCGGTAGTATTATGATTAATGAAATAATAATATTAGGTTGAAAAACAAATTGGGTACGAATTCCAAAAAAAAAAAAAATACCAAAAAAATAAATATTCTGAAAAAAGGGGCAATCCTCATTTTAAATACAACTTTAAAATCCGTCTTAATTGAGAATATCACATATCACTTATAAATAAGTCTTCTGTAAAAAAAGAATATCCCTACTTTTGAAACCAACTCTGAAATCCCTGCTAATTCACATTCTTCCGTGGAAGATTTTTTTTAGAATTAAGACACCATCCCGAGAAAAAAAACCGTCAGAAGGCATTTATAGTTTACTGATTACCGCAGTTTACTGATTCTTTAAACTCTTAATTAGTAGAGCTAAATAAATCAATTGGAAAAAGTACTTAAAAGTGGCATTAAGTTTGTTTTTTATAGCAAGCCACAGTTATCGAATCTAATAAGATTATTGAAAGGTACGCGAATCTTCCTAAATATGATTGCCAAATTAAAAAAAATATAATTGATTTGCCCTATATACGCGCTTCCTCTTTTTGCACTTTTGCGAAATATTACTAGCAAGCATTTGGTACACGTTTAAATACGGAAAGACAACTTATATTTAACGTGTCAATCTGAAATAACAAAACAAGTGTACTTTAGACTTTAGTTCTGTGTATTCAATTGCAATTCCATATTTGATTTTAATTTAATCTGAGATCATAATTTGATTCCTCAATATTATTATAAAATAGCTTATATATATATGTACATATATTTATTTATGATTGATGAAATTATATTGGCGATAGAACTACTCGTATATACGATAACTTTTAATTTTATTTGCAAATTTAATGATTTATTATTTATTTTCAATTTATTTTGATTATTTTTATTTAAAAAAATGATTTCTCCACCATTATATTGATTAATGAAATTTATATTTATATTTTTTTTTTGTTTTCTTTGGAAAAATTTTTTTAATTTTTCTATTTATTTTTTTTTTTGTTTTTATTTTTTATTATGATTCTTTTTAATATGCAAATGATATGTTTACTCTATGTATTTTGATAAATTTTTATATTCTGGAAAAATTATTGGGAAAAAATCTAAGTAAACCATATATTTATGGTGAATTGTGTACAACTTTCCAAAAACAAAAAAAAATTGAAAAATTATTAAAATATATTTTATTAGGTGCCGTGATATAACGCCATATGCGATAAAGCCATAATGGCATTATGACTCAATCGATTGAGTCATAAAGCCATAATCGCGAAATTCTTTAATATGGCTTTAAAACAAAATCGAGTTAGTCATAAAGCCATATTGTGTTTTAAAAATTTTGAGTCATAACACCATATAATTAAAATTTAATGATTGAGTTAAAATTGTTATATATTACAAAATTTTACAGCTATCATTATTATATTATTTGTTGAAAAGAAGTAATGTTCGTGACTTTTTTGATGAAACATATAAGCAATTTAGAGGTATTTGTCCATCAGTAAATTTTGGGGAAATGCGAGACATCTTTATAAAATTAAAGCAACATTTTCCAACAGCTATCATTATTATATTATTTGTTGAAAAGAAGTAATGTTCGTGACTTTTTTGATGAAACATATAAGCAATTTAGAGGTATTTGTCCATCAGTAAATTTTGGGGAAATGCGAGACATCTTTATAAAATTAAAGCAACATTTTCCCAAAAAAACCAACAAATTTTATTAGGAGGAATATTATGCGTACACCATTTTTATGTCACCTACAATAGTGTTATAAACAATAGATCAACGGAACTATCTAATAAATGGTACATTTGCAGTTACACCCTGTTCTAATACTTTTAAGCAATTACTCATAATACATAAAGCACACGCTGAATATGTACAAGGTGAATATTAGGGTATAGGGTAGGCACGTATTTGCCGCCGCGCACGCGTATTCGCGGCCGCGCCGTATCCAGACGAGCCGCGTTCGCGGATAGCCGGGCGAACCTCGACGATATCAGACTTCTACGACTTCTACAGAATATGTACACATATTATATATACGTTATGCCGCATTGGGAGGGATTTTAGAGTAAGATTCAAAATCAGGGTATTCGCTTTTTCCAGAATATTTATATATGTATATATGTAATGAGAGATTCTGAATTAGGAGAGATCTTATAAACGGGTACAAAATCAATGACACTGGCTACGCATAGAAGGTATATTTGTCACCAAATTATAAACTTCGAAGTAATAATATTTCTATTGTTTTTTCTAAAAAAAAATTGTTTGAAGTGAGTCATAACGCCATTATGGCTTTATGACTTATTCGAGTGTGATTTAAAGCCATATTAAAAAATTTCGCGATTATGGTTTTATGAGACACACAAAAGAGTCATAAAGCCATTAAGGCTTTATAACATATGGCGTTATATCACGGCACCTTTTATTATTATTTATTTTACTATGGTTGTAAATTTCTATAGTAAATAGTGGAAAATGAGACAAAAACAATTTGAGATAATAGAGAATAACGTGAATAATTATTTGATTGTTTACCTTTAAGCAATTTAATTAAACAAATTTATAAAATGATAAATATTCACAGAGAATATAATCAAATATCAAATACCTATATTAATTATTATTGAAAATGCAAATTTATTTTGGTAATTATTATATTTTAGTAATTTATTAAAATTAATATATTTAATATAAATAAAATAAATAAAAAATATAAATTATAATATTTTATATTATTTAGTTGGAATAATTTTATGATTTTTAGGATATCTTGTATTCAGACTGTAATTAATATTTTTGGTGGTTTAGGGTCACTAACTTAAATTACATAAAGTTTTAAGATCTTATTTCTTTACAAAATGTAAAAACATTAGGCTTACCAGCCTATCTATGCGAAACAGACATGATGAAGTAATAGTAACTTAAAATCGCTTCTGCGCGAAATAATGCGTTCGCCAAAGAGGTCTCGTAACAGAGCCATTGTGGCCCTTGCAGTGTGGGCTGTGGCTCCATCTTGTTGGAACCACAACTGTGGCTAGTTTTCTACAGCTGACCTCAAAAAATTGCCCAGCATCGTTCGATATTTAGTACGAGTAATCGTAACTGAGGTGCCATGTGCATTTTCAAAGTAATGTGGACCAATGATCCTTCCAGACAATACACCGCACCAAACAGTGCACTTAAGTGGATGTAATTGTTACTGATGAAGTGTTGGACTCTCCGTAGCCCATATCCTGCAATTTTGCTTGTTTACGAAACCATTCAATTGGAAATGGGCTTCATCGCTTATTATTAAATTAAAATTTCAAAATTAAATTCAACAATTGTTGATCGCTGTTCTGTTGTGTAATATTCTATTTCCAAGTTTTCTTCACAAAATTCTGAAATAAAAATAAAAATTTAAATATATCATATCTTAAAAAATAACGGTACTAAATATATCTAAAATATTCTTATTTAACGAATTCACCATCGTATTAGACAATGTCTTCAGGGAAACCAGCGACAAACCAAATAAACCAAATAAAGAGACAACTATTGGCCGGAGACAAACCAAATTAACAATATTCAATTCGTGCGTAAAATCTACAGTAATATATGGCTGCGAATCATCGTTGCGCATACTAATTCCATTAAGAATAAATTGCAGGTTTTCATAAATAAACACCTCACAAAAATATGCCGAATTTTCTAACAGTAAAACAGTATAAAATAAGTATAACAGTATAAGAACAGTATAAGAAATGCAGACTTCTGGTCACTAACAAACAAAGAACCAATTGTGAAGCCAATCATAAGGATGAAATGGAGGTGAATTGGCCATAAACTAAATGAAAATAAAAAATCCATAATAAGAATAGCCCTAAACTGGAATCCTCTAGTTGAATCCAGGTTAAGAGCTCGATCCACAACAACATGAAGAAGAACTGTGCTCGATGAATTAAGTAGATACGAAATATTCTGAAACGAAATAGTAGAAAAAAGTTAGAAATAAAATGAATGGAGACTTTAATGTTGATACTCTTTGCTCCTATGACTATATGGGAAAAGAAAAAAAGATTTGAAGGATTAGATTTTATTGAATTCCCCATAATATTACTATATTGTGTAAAATAATTCGTAACCTAATCGCATCTAAATTATATAATTTAGGACTCTTAATAAAAATGAGTATATTAAAAGTCTTTGATAATTTTTTATTTCAAAATAAACCCTTTGAGTGAGCGATAGACATTCTAACATTATTATGACCCAACTGATTTACCATTCCTTTAAAATTATAGATGTGAGTAATCATATGAGTTTTGGTAATTTAGCGTTATTTAAGGAGAAATTGTGGAAGCATTGAAAGCCCTAATTGAAACTATACGCTATTTCTGTGGGCAATAGATATAACATCTTAATACACCCAAACCATACCCCCTTAAATCAAACATTATAGTAAGACCATTCATGCAATTTTCCGGCTGAATTTTGAGGGTATCAAAATGTTAAAGGATTTTCGATAATAGATTTTAGAACACTCTGCAGGATGGCTTGGGAAATTGGTTTTTGCATGGATTTAAAGAAAGCAGCTCCAATTGTTTTAAATTATAAGTTTTTATATTAAACATCTAGATTTAACGCTTTTATATTATTTAAAATATCTCAAGTGAAACACCGATTTTTAATTGAAATAAAGATGCATCAGTTAGACAATGCTTAGATACCATTTAAAATCAGTGAAGGATATATTTATAACTAATAATAAGTCAATGTACTTAAATTAATTGCCTTAAAAAAATATCTGCATTTAAATATTTAAAACGAAACCACTTTAATTTCCTAAATTTTTGATTAGAAACACATTTATTTGTAAATATCAATAATAAAATTAATATTTTACCTTCAAGGTATAAAGATTTTTAATACAATCATTCTTATACAGATAATAAATATTCTTTTTCCAGTTAATAGTACAAAATATTGAATTTTAGCTTTTTAATTTAAAATATTCTTGTCCTGTTTTTTATTTTTCTGGAAAATCTTTATTATTTTTAAACCAACACCTGCCATAAATCTGAGAAATAAAAATTAAATATTTGTTGACATTTATTTTATTTTAAATAACATTTTATTTTTCTATTGAATTCTTCGTTTTCACAGAATTTTATTTGTTGTAGAGGAGATTTTGTCTTTCTAATATCGTTGTAAGCCTACTTTGAGGTATCGATTAGAATTATTATTTAAGTATTATTAAATTTTGTATCTTGAAGATACAGTACAGAAAATACCGTTTTCATGTGAAAACTCTTCCTATTGTTACCTTTTTCCTTTTTCGATCGAGGGACAAGGAAAGTATCGAAAGCCACCCATTGATACTATACGCAGTTCCTTTAGATTGTGTGTGGTTTTAAAATACTGTAACCACACCCTTTTGAAACTGAACTTTAGGATTGGGCCTTTGAAACATTTCAATTCGAAGATGAAAACTGAAAGAGGAAATTTGAGGATTTCGGAATGGGATAACGAATAAGTTAGAATAAAAAAGAGAAATATTAAGGATAAAGCTGTAAATGTTCTTCTTAAATATAATTAAGTCTTGGGAAACACATGGAACGGAATATTAAGAACTTTATATTAAATAAAAACTTTAAGGAAAACATGGGAATATGATTCCAAAACCCACAGAAAAGAACAATAGTTGATCTTTCAAATTAGTTTTAACTTAGAGCTTTACTATGACTCTGTCCATGTCCCTAGCATTGTCCTGGATGTCCACAATATTAATCGTACTTTATTCGAAAGCAACTACAAATACTAACTTCCAAGAATTTTTAGAACCTCAGGTTTCTGAAGGGTGCTTTTTTTGTCAATTAGAATTTTTATTGTATATAATTGATAATTTATTTATATAATGATTATATAATAAACGTTAAATTAATATTGGCAACAAACTTAGGAGTCCGCATTGATGGATTTTTGGAATCAATATATGTATTTTGTGTAGGAAATTAAAGAAAAGCAATTTTTATTTTTTTTGATTTGAAAACTGTCATAAACCGGATATCATTTCCAATTGATATATTTCCTCTAATTTTTTTTTTTTTATTTTCCTTATTTAACTTAAAAATTATTATAATTTATCATGGCCAACTGTTGTTTTTCATATTATTTTCCTTTTCCTTGATTTATAATTGTATTGAGTTTTTTTGTATTTTACGAAAAACCAAAATACAAAAAAAAAAAATAAAATAAAACAAAACGCACACCTAAGGAATCAATTTTTTATTCTCAAAAAAAAAATTCGAAAAACTTCTGGTATTAGATTTCCCATTTCGGGTTTCTTTGGAAATTAAAGTGAATAAAAAAATATATTAAAAATAATGGCAACAATGTACTAAAAAACTATGTTAAATATTATTTCAGGTCCTCAGGGACAAATTCCTATTCAGGGTATTAAATTTATTTGATTTCCATTTTGGAGTCAATCTAATTTACACTCACTTTGGAATTGAATTAGGAATTGCTACAGTGCAACATTCATTAATAGAATTCTGGTGTTAAAACAGTGATGACAGATTTTCCCTTGTTTAAACCAGTTGCAAATTAGGCTGGATTATATTTATTTATTTGTAGTACCAGAAAATAGCAAATATTCCCAGATAATATTAATCCTTTGCATATTTGACATTTGGACTTCTTATTTATTTATTTATTTAAATTCTAATATTACAAAAAAGGTACTTAAGCAATATTATTGTTTCCCTCGGCTACATAGGCCATTATGGGAAGAACTTATGTCTATGTTACTTTACAATTTTAATTATTTTATATTTATATTTACATATCATGTTTTTATTTACAATTTTTATTTACAATTAAATAATTTCATCCTTTAAATTCTTACTATTAGCTTATTTATTATATTTAATTAAAATTTTTATTTAATAATGATTTTAAATATTTGAAATTTAATTTGTCAGTGACATAACAGTTGAAGTTCTATTTTTAAATTAAAAGACAGAAATAAAAAGTAAGAGAAAAAAAATAATAAAAACTTTCTTAGAAAAGAGAACGAGACGAAACTAAAAGAAGAAGAAAGATAGACGGTTAAAACCATCAATTCTGTATATTAAACTCACTACATATTTTTTCAATTATTTTAATGTTTTCTACTACAGGAACTAAAATTTCATTTGTACTTTGATTATTATTATGTAATATAGTATTAGTTAATTGGCATTCATAAAAAACATGTTTGATGGACAACGTTTTTCCACAATGGTGGTAAATTGGTGGACTAGTATTATCGAAAATATATTTTTTGGTTTTTAGCGTGTGTCCTAAACGTAACCTACAAAATTTTGTTTCCAAACTACGTTTACCAATATTATATGTTGGGGCTTTTGCTAGTGGCCAGTGCGTTTTTAGAAAGCTGTTCGAGCCATTCCATTTTTGTTGTTTCTCGATTTGTAATTTTTCAGCTATCTCTTTACCTTTAATTGTTGGAAAGTATACTCTACGATTAAAGGTTGCACTCCTTGTGGCAAGTTTAGCTTCTTTGTCAGCTAGTTCATTACCTAGAATGCCTGCATGCCCGTGGATCCATACAAGTTTAATGTCTTTATCCAAGTTGATAAGAATACTCTTAACATTCTGAACAATAGGTGGTTTATTTGTTTTATTATTAATTGCCTGTAGAGCACATAAACTGTCTGAGAATACTAATAAACATCTATGCGGTAGGTTCTTGCATAAGATGAGGGCTTCGTACAAGGCTACTATCTCAGCGTTGTATATTTCAAATATTGCTGGAAGGCTATTCTTTATAAGCAACTTGTGCTGGTCAACTTCGGCAAATGCGACTCCATCTTCCGAATTGGTTGCGTCTGTATATATACAGTACGCATTTGGAT